>JAJJWX010004967.1:0-19721 GCA_023529315.1 Papaver bracteatum | reverse complement strand
TACTTAACATGGTATACAACAGGCATCATGATTATGGAAAAAAGTACATGGTACACATGATCAGGTGATTATCATAGCATGAAAACAATATTTGCAGACAAGAACAAGAGGCAAAAGACAATCATTTATGAAAATCCATCAAATCAATTTTGGACAAACCATTAATCTCGGACAAGATAACAAGTGAGCATGATTTATCAATCGTAAGAAATAGATATATATTGATTCTAAAACGTATAAGCATTAAAGACGCATACGTTATAATAAAGGGCTTTTTGATAAAATACCCCTATTTTTCACATTACACTAAAAAAGTGCCCCCGTTTTTTAGAAATTTGTTAAAGTACCCCGTTTTATTTAAAAGGCAAATTCCATCCAGTTAAGTGCTAGGTGGCGGTTATCATTCCAATTAAAAGTCCTATTTACCCTCAACTACATCTCCTTGGTGGGGAGGGTAAATTATCCGACAATCCACGAAAAATGGTGTAACGATCCTGGCCAAAAAGTCGATTTAACTTTAGAAAAGGCGTTACGATCCTCCCTGATCGGATCGATCAACCTAAAAAATGTTGTAGAAGGTCATTTTCTTCAAACCAAAAAAACCCCAAAACACTTGAAATGATGAACCCTTTTTGGAAATGATGTAACGAACCCGAAAAGCAGTAAATAACGATCCTAACCTGGACTCAACTTAACCACGAAAAATGATGTGTAAAATCAATGTGGCAATAATAAAAGGGAAAATATGTAAAGTAAATTAGTCTTAACTAACACTGGATGGAAAAACTAATGTGAGGGTACTTTAACAAATTTTAAAAAAATGGGGGCATTTTATTAGTGGGTATTCAAAAAACGGGGTACTTTATCAAAATTCTCTATAATAAAACTAAATTTTAACAGAACAGTGAGTATGTGATTGTCGATGGTGGATTTTAGACAAGGGGTAAAATCGTAAAACCCCATGACCTAGTGTTACCCGCAACAAATTAACTGAGAACATTTAATTCAGATGTAAATAATTAATAGGGGTATTTTTTCAAAATACCGGATTAGGGTTTCGACACAAAACCCTAATTCCAAAACCAAGTCGCATATCTGCGACCATGACAACTATGCCAAAACCAAGCCGCTACCCGCCGTAGCGCCACAACTTGTCTTAGGTGGCGATATAAGGCAATTGACACATGCCAACACGTTACCACTAGCCACTTTCTATTCTAAGCCGCTACCCATTTGTAGCGCCCATAACTTGGCCAAGGTGTACGTCGTGTCACCGCACATGCCAACATCGCTACCACTAGCCACTTTCATTCCAAGCCGCTTACCCAGCCAGAGGCAGACCGTAACTTGGCCTAGGAGGCCGTGCACGCCATTGGCACATGCCAACACGTTACAACTAGCCACTTACTATTTTAAGCCGCTACCCAGTTGTAGCGCCCGCAACTTGGAAAAGGTGGTCGTGCATGCCATTGGCACATGCCAACATGTTACCACTAGCCACTTTCTATTCTAAGCCGCTACCCAGTTGTAGCGCCCGCAACTTGGCCAAGGTGGCCGTGCGTGCCATTGACACATGCCAACACGTTACCACTAGCCACTTTCTATTCCAAGCCGCCACCCAATCAGTAGCGCCGCGACTTGGCCAAGGTGGTCGTGCGTGCCATTGGCACATGCCAACACGCTACCACTAGATACTTTCTATTCCAAGCCGCTACCTGCATTGTAGTGCCCGTGAATTTGGCATAGGAGGCTAGTATGCTCCATTAGCATGCCAACACGTTACCATTAGCCACTTTCTATTCTAAGCACGCTACCCAGTTGTAGCGCCCGAACTTGGCAAAGGTGGTCATCGTGTGTCATTGGCACATGCCAACATGTAACCACTAGCCACTTTCTATTCCAAGCCGCTACCCAGTTGTAACGCCCGCAACTTGGCCTAGGTGGCCGTGCATGCCATTGGCACATGCCAACATGTTACCACTAGCCACTTTCTATTCTAAGCCGCTACCCAATTGAAGCGCCCGCAACTTGGCCAAGGTATCCGTGCGCGCCATTGGCACATGCCAACACGTTACTACTAGCCACTTTCTATTTCAAGCCGCTACTCCATTGTAGCGCCTTCGACGGCTAAGGTGTCCGTATGCCATTGGCACATGCCAACACGTTACCACTAGCCACTTTCTATTCCAAGCCGCTTACCCAACCAGTGGCTCCCAACTTGGCCTAGGTGTCCGTGCGTGCCATTGGCACATGCCAACATTATCACAAGCCACTTCTTATTCCAAGCCGCTACTAGGTTGTAGCTACCAACTTGGCCAAGGTGGACGTGGTGGTCATCATGGCACATGCCAACATGTTACCACTAGCCACTTTCTATTCCAAGACGCTACCCAGTTGTAGCGCCCGCAACTTGGCCTAGGTGGTCGTGCGTGCCATTGGCACATGCCAAACGTTACCACTATCCACTTTCTATTCTAAGCCGATACCTAGTTGTAGCGCCCGCAACTTGGCCAAGGTGGCCGTGCGTGCCATTGGCACATGATAACACGTTACCACTAGCTACTTTCATCCCCAACCTACAATCCAATTTCCAAGGCATTCCGCACATGCCACACATGCTCCACTAGCGACTTTGGCATTGCCATTCACACTCAAAGTGTAACTTGCGGCCAAGGCATTCCGCACATGCCAAATGCTCCACCAAGCGATTTTGGCATTGCCATCCGCCTCAAAGTACAACTTGCTATTTAGACATCCCTTTGTGCCATGCCAACGCTGCACTAGCAACTTTGGCATTGCCACTTGCGCCAATTCTCGAGACATCAACACAACCGAGATGCTTTCTTGGGTTTTGGTTTAGTGGTCACAACGGTGCGGTAATACACTACGCGTAATAAAGCAAGGAGTTCAAGGAATGAATACGATCAATTAAATAAGGAAATTTATGGTGAAAACGTTTTCACCATAAAGCCAACGGTTTCCACCTCTCTGTTTTTAATTGGCACATTTACTCAATTCCTTAATGAGGCGAGGTACGTTCAATCTCACTTGTATAAATAGGTTTCACCTATTCCCGCCAAACACACAAGTCTTGATCGGAAAAAACAAATACTATCGATAAAGCAATCTTTATAAGCTCTCTCATAAGCTTCCATCACTAGCAAGCTTCCGCAAGCTTCTACACTTCTGATACAAGTCGAGATACTGCCCATCCAGAACTCTCTGGTCTCATCACCCTTCTTCTCTATCCTCCCCAAATCAACCCTTCTCATCCACTTTGTGACTGAAGAAAATCTGGAACGACCATCTTCTTGGTTTAGGCCAGAGTTGTACAGATTGATATCTCGAATCAAAAGTGCTCGTGCAGCATATTTGTTTAAAAAGTTTAAACGTCTCTCCACCATCGAATTTACCAAATTCAGTGAAGGGCGTTTTCTCCCATAAACAATTGGCGATCACGGTGGAGTTTCAATCTCTACACAAAAACTGATCTTTAGTTCAAAATCTGCTTTATCATTCGCTCAACATGGTGGAACTAAGATCTGGGTCTGCGACAAACACTGAAGGCGCCAACATAGAAACCGCCACTAGCACAAGTGTTACACCTCCTATTACCAGGGCTACTTACGTTCCAAATGTCTCTGCACCATCCGCCAACTCAAATAGCACTGAGGGCAGCCCTTCAGGTGTCACGCCGCCAGTCACCAGGGCTCGCCCTGCCGCTGCCACCGCTAGTATTTCAGCAGGCATGACACCTCCGATCGCCACTCGAGACACAACATATACTCAATCGCCGGGCCGAGATAACAGAGGAGGCAAACCTTATTTCACAATCACGGATTTGATGGAAAGGCAGGAGGCTCTAGACAGGGCTCAAACTGATATGGTTTCAACCCATAAAGAGGCGCTCGTCTTCCTCAAAGCCTTGACGGAGCAACTTCGACGGGAGCCACGACGGATTGAATCATGGGTGGCAGATAAGTTGATAACCTTGATGCTAATGTCACACCCCTTGCGAAGGATATGACAGACAAGACCATCACCAAGCGCTCCCAATGATCTTAGAATTGGCACCGCAACTGAGTACACCAAAGCAAGCGAGGATATCCGCATCAGGAACCCGGTGATAGAAAATCGCCCACTGGACTTCGTAACACATGAAGACCTGGAACGACTCCTACAAAACCGAATCAAGAACGACAAGGATGTACATCAACACCAACCTCCTTATCCAATTGAAATCCAGAGAATTCCCCTCCCAAGAGGATACTCATCCCCTCAGTTTGCCTTGTACGACAGAACTGGCAATGCAAGGGAACATGTATCACGATTTCTAGAGGCGCTAGGCGAGCATGAATACAACCATGTTCTCCGCCTGCGAGAATTTTCAAAGTCACTCACTAGAAGAGCGTACACGTGGTACAACTGTACGCCTCTAGAAGCATCCGCGATTGGGGTGAAATGGTTACGTCCTTTTACAAGAAGTATTTCTTCGTGTCCGAGCAAGTCACTCTCTCGGATATGGGAAGAATATTCCAACATAATGACGAACATCCAAACGATTTCGTCAAGAGATTCAGAATTCAAGCACTAGACTGACACAACCCGGGTGCGACTGAGCAGCAAATAGTAAACTCGTTCATCAATGGCATGACTCCCATCTATCAGGCTTTGCTGGTGAACTTACGATTCTACACCTTCTCCGAACTTTACGAAGCTGCTAAACGATCATCCTCGACAGTTCCAGCCCTGTTGGAAAGAACTAGGCCTCCCAGAAATGAAGATACATGAGAAGTTCGAAGGAGCCCGCGTTTTCTCTACAAGCCATATAAAACCGGCCCCTTCTCCGTGAGCGTGGTGGACGAAAGGGGAAAGAGGAAAACACCTCCAACGGATCAATACCTCGGGCGCATGGCCCCATCACGAAGGTAAGCCCCACGAAAGGACACAACCAAGATTTTTGAATGTCGGCCTAAAGCCAGAGGGGACGACTCGGACTTCCCCTTTCCGATCGAGGAAGTAATCGAAATTCTGGAAACATGGGTCCAGGATGGTGTCATACGGCTACCGGCTCCTCGACACCCACCTACTGAAGAAGAGATGGAGAATCCTAGATTTTGTCACTACCACAGATTTGTCGGTCATCTAACCGGCAACTACAACAGGATGAAAAGCATTTTCAAAGAAAGTATAGAGGAAGGGGAGTTACGGCTAAGGAACGAAGGAGTACATTGAGATTCACTTCCCATAAGAAACTGTGGAATCTCTGGGGACTCCACACACGAAACAGTGCAGTCCATGATGCAACACATATGCGAAATCCTCTACTTTTCTAAGGAACAACGTCGACATGTTTTCGCATCCCTCAACCACATATTATCTGGGAAGCGACTCCACTCTGCCATAAAAAATATACCTGAGGAACAGACCTCGCCAGGCGTTCCTGCCAAGAAGCACAACTGGGGACTTCTCACCATGACCCGCTTAAAGGACGCCGAGTTCGACAACACACTCATCAATGCAGCCTCAGAGTTCAATATTATTACGTTCAAGACCCCCGAAAGCGATAAAGTAACAAAACAAGAGGCCACTTACCCCCCATCGCTATCAAAGATCACGATGGGAATCACCTGCATGCGCTTGGATACGCTGATCTTGGGATCAACATAGGAAATATCGCAACGCGCGGGACTTTCCACATTGTCAAGAATCTAAATTACAACATGATTCTGGGCCGCCCATGGGTACTCGATAACAAAACGTAATTAGGAGCATCGCCCTTTCCCGTAGCAACGCCAAAGAGAGTATCCAACGAGCCGACTAACTTGCTACCCTGTCAACAGCTTAGCGGAAATACTCTACTACCCGGAAAGGAGTCGCCAAAGCCACCTGCCAGACTCCAAACTCAAGTAAGCCTGACTAAGATGCTCTCTTTATCACCAACCGTTTCTCACCACAACCCGCCCTGGGGACTCGATATAGTTGTCGAGCACAACACTGTCAAGAGATGTGAATGGAACGCCGAGCCTTTAAGCGTTTCGCCAGAGATTTGGAAGATGCCCCCTGAAGATCATGACAACCACCAAAGACATTGTACCACAACCCAATCCTTTCCAGATAGGGGATATAGTAATCAGGGCCACCTCAATTCAAGTTGGAAAGATGACTGTGAAGATACCGAGTTAGAAAAGTTCCCCTGAAGAAGAGGAGGATGAACCATACTTAGTAGCTGACATCCTATTGGGTGTCTATTGCAAACTTATAAACATGGATTAACTGAAAGGCATAGTGATCCACTCACGCTGGTTGGAGGCTGCCAACATATGAAATGTCAAGATATTCAATTTCTTGACACTTGCTCCTCAATACCTCTTTAGAAATTTTCCTTTTCACTACTACTATGTATTGCTTCGGGATGGATGCATCACTTACATTCATCCCGCAAAATTTCAATTGTCGCCCCTGGCCGAGCAATCTAATATATCCTCTCTAGAAATAAAAAGAACCCTTTTCCCTTGAAAATTTCTTAAGATCAACCCAAATTCAAACCCAAGTACTCCAAAAAAAAAAAAAAAGGGGGGGCGAAGCAACACACAGAAGACAAAATGGTTATCTTTTCGGCGGAACTTTCAAGCTCACAAATTATTGCCAGACCAAGCCACGGAGGCTCAACACAAGATGCAATGAAAGGAAAATTGCAAGATATTAAAAGGTGGCTAAGCCACAAAAGAAACAAAAGAAAGAAGATTCGCCTCGTTAAGACTTCTTATTACACTTCCCCCAGCAATCCTCCGGGCAACAAAGGTTCCACAAAGAAGACACGTCAACAACATCAATGGCATCCATTTTCCATCCAGATGCCTTTCCAGCAGCGCCAACCAACGCTTCTTTCCTCTTCATCTCTGACGTGTATTCAACGTGCGCAATCATGATTCCTCCAGCAGCACCAACGACATCAACAAATTTTTCACCAAGATTCTCCTCAACGGCTCCTATAGGAAAATCACTTGACTCGCTCATGTCGAAATCCATGGGAACCTGTGCTTTTTTGAGTTCATCACCCTAAGAAAATGAAGGGATATCTTGGATGATGGCTCTAATCTCGGCAGTAATGATCCGATCCTGCCCAATGACTCCTTGTAAGAAGATCAAGCTCCATTAATCCTATGATGCTTCGTGAGAAAACCAACAATGCCACTTCCACAGTCACCATGGGCCGCCATTGCAAAGTATGAAAACGGTAGCCGCCATGCCACTCCGCCAGAGGGAGAAAACAACTAAATCTTGTCACCAATATTTATGTGAGAAGAAAGGGCATGCTTCATGGATGTAATGTCTCTGTGGAAATCACATCATCATAAAGGATCCCCAATCGAGTCAGCTCCACAAATGAGGCAATTCAACTCATAAGGAAATTTTGCAGACGCATTATTCTTCCCCTCACTTAAACCTACTTCTACCGCTATGCTCAATTTGCAACTCGTGCCACAACTTTCCGAAATTCATGCTTGGCCCCACCAATCACGCCTGCCTGTCAATGCCGCCCAAGTCTCACCAGTTGTCACGTCCATCTCCCGCGGGCCCCACCATCCAGCACGCTCAGTTTCTCAACTCGTGCCAGCAACTCAATATTTCCCAGCCGTCCATTTACGACAATTTGTGCCAGTCTCCCACTCCGTGTAAAACTTCTAAGGACAAGGATTCTGAATCCAGTTCGCATCTCATAAAAAAGGTCAAATAAATCTCCCGTTTCTCTTTCAGATTTTGTCTTGGCATCAGTTGGCATGTGAATACCTCCAAAGTCGCACCAGTTGTCACGTCCATCTCCCGCCGGCCCCACCATACAGCACACCTGGCTTCTCTAATCAGGTTGCCAGCCCCTCAATGCTTCCATCCATCCATTTCCGCCAATCGTGCGGCCTCCGCTTCCAGGTAAACTGCTATGACAAGGATTCCTAATCAACCGATCTCGAAAAAGGTCGATAAATCTCCCGTTTCTCTCTTTCGATTTTGTCTTTATCATCATATGCTTACTCGCAACAAAGCTCCCTGCTCCGAGCTGCTAGGGACTTAATATCGATGGTGGATTTTAGACAAGGGGTAAAATCGTAAAAACCTTGTGACCTAGTGTTACCCGGAACACATTAACTGAGAACATTTAATTCGATAAATATTTTAATAGGGGTATTTTTTCAAAATACCGGATTAGGTTTTCGACACAAAACCCTAATTCCAAAATTCAAGCCGATATCGCGTTATCCATGGCAACTATGCCAAAACCAAGACGCTACCCAGTTGTAGCACCCGTAACTTGGCCTAGGTGGCCGTACGTGCCATTGGCATATGCCAACACGTTACCACTAGCCACTTTCTATTCTAAGCCGCTACCCAGTTGTAGCGCCCGAAACTTGGCAAAGTTGGCCGTGCGTGTCATTGGCACATGCCAACACGTTACCACTAAACACTTTCTGTTCTAAGCCGCTACCTAGTTGTAGCGCCCGCGACTTGGCTAAGGTGGTCGTGCATGCCAACACGTTACCACTAGACACTTTCTGTTCTAAGATGCTACCCAGTTGTATCGCCCGTAACTGGGCCTAGGTGGTCGTGCGTGCCATTGGCACATGCCAACATGTTACCACTAGACACTTTCTATTCTAAGCCGCCTCCCAGTTGTAGCGCCCGCAACTTGGCCAAGGTGGTCGTGCGTGCCAATGGCACATGCCAACACGTTTCCACTAGCCACTTTATATTCCAAGTTGCTACCCAATTATAGCGCCCGCGAATTGGCCAAGGTGGCCGTGCGTGCCATTGGCACATTCCAACACGTTACCACTAGCCACTTTCTATTCAAAGCCGCTACCTACCGGTTGTAGCGCCCTTTGGGGTGGTTTAATGCGTGCCATTGGCACATGCCAACACGTTACCACTAGCCACTTTCTATTCCAAGCCGCTACCTGTTGTAGCGCCCCGCAATTTGGCTAAGGTCGTCGCATTTGTCATTGGCACATGCCAACACGTTACCACTAGCCATTTTTTCTATTCCAAGCCGCTACCCGGTTATAGCGCCGCAACTGGGCCTAGGTGACCGTGCGTTCTTATTGGCACATGCCAACACGTTACCACTAGCCACTTTCTATTCCAAGCCGCTACCTAGATGTAGCGCCCGTAACTTGGCCAAGGTGGTCGTGCGTGCCATTGGCACATGCCAACACGTTACCTCTAGTCACTTTCTATTCCAAGCCGCTACCCAATTGTAGTGCCCGCGACTTGGACAAGGTGGCCGTGAATGCCATTGGAACATGCCAACACGTTACCACTAGCTACTTTCTATTCGAAGCTGCTACCCAGTTGTAGCGCCCGCAACTTGGCCTAGGTGGCATGCGTGTCATTGGCACATGCCAACACGTTACCACTAGCCACTTTCTATTCTAAGCCGCCACCCAGTTGTAGCGCCCGCAACTTGGCGTAGGTGGCCGTGCGTGCCATTGGCACATGCCAACACGTTACCACTAGCCACTTTCTATTCTAAGATGCTACCCACTTGTGGCGCCCTCAACTTGTCCTAGTGGTCAGTAAGCCGTTGGAACATACCAACACGTTACCACTAGCCACTTTCTATTCTAAGCCGCCACCCAGTTGTAGCGCCCGCAAATTAGCCAAGGTGGCCATGCGTGCCATTGGCACATGCCAACACGTTACCACTAGCCACTTTCTATTCCAAGTCGCTACCCAATTGTAGCGCCCACGATTTGGCCAAGGTGGCCATGCGTGCCATTGGAACATGCCAACACGTTACCACTAGCCACTTTCATTCCAAGCCGCTACCAGCTTGTAGCGCCCAAACAATATATATGTGGCCGTGCGTGTCATTGGCACATGCCAACATGTTACCACTAGACACTTTCTATTCTAAGTCGCTACTGGCTTCTAGCGCCATAACTTGGCTGGGTGGTAGTGCGTGTCATTGGCACATGCCAACACATTACCACTAGCCACTTTCTATTACAATCCATTACCTGATTGTAAGCGCCCGCAACTTGGCCAAGGTGGCCTAAAATGCATTGAACATGCCAACACGTTACCTCTAGCCACTTTCTATTCCAAGCCTTTACCCAATTATAGCACCCGCGACTTGGCCAAGGTGGTCGTGCGTGCCATTGGCACATGCCAACACGTTACCACTAGCCACTTTCTATTCCTAGCCGCTACCCAGTTGTAGAGCCCGTAACTTGGCCTAGGTGTCCGTGCGTTCCATTGGCACATGCCAACACGTTACCACTAGCTACTTTCTATTTTAAGCCGCTACCCTGTAGCACCTAATAACTTGACAAGGTGGCTCAGGCGTGTCATTGGCACATGCCAACACGTTACCACTAGCCACTTTTCTATTCCAAGCCGCCGCGCCGGAGCGCCCGCAACTTCTGGCCTAGGTGGCGTGCATGCCATTGGCACATGCCAACACGTTATCACTAGCCACTTTCTATTCTAAGCCGCTACCCAGTTGTAGCGCCCACAACTTGACCAAGGCGGCCGTGCGTGCCATTGGAACATGTCAACACGTTACCACTAACCACTTTCATCCCCAACCTTCTAGCCAATATCCCAGGCATTCCGCACATGCCATTGGCACATGCCACACATGCTCCACTAGCGACTTTGGCATTGCCATTCACATTCAAAGTGTAACTTGCGGCCAAGGCATTCCGCACATGCCATTGGTACATGCCAAATGCTCTACCAAGCGACTTTGGCATTGCCATCCGCACTCAAAGTACTACTTGCGGTCGATACATCCCGCACATGCCATTGGCACATGCTGCAACGCTGAACTAGCAACTTTGGCATTGCCACTTGCGCCTAACTCTCGAGACATCAACACAAATAGGGGATGCTTTTCTTGAGGTTTTGGTTTGGAGGTCACAAAGATGCAGCGCACTACGCCTAAATAAAGCAAGGCGTGCAAGGAATGAATACGTTCAATTAAATAAGGAAATATATGGTGAAAACGTTTTCATCATAAAGCCAACGGTTTCCACCTCCTCTGTTTTAATTGGCACATTTACTCAATTCCTTAATGAGGCCAGGGTACGTTCAATCTCACTTGTATAAATAGGTTTCACCTATTCTGGAAAAACAAACAAGTCTTGGTCAGGCAAAAATACAATACTATCATATAGCAACTTTGCAATCTCTCTCAAAAGCTTCCATCACTAGCAATCTTCTGCAAGCTTCTACACTTCTAATACAAGTCGAGATACTGCCTAGCCAGAACTATCTGGTCTCATCACCCTTCTTCACTATCCTCTCCAAATAAACCCTTCTCCTCCACTTTGTGACCGAAACAAATATGGAACGTCCATCTTCTTGGTTTAGGCCAGAGTTGACATATTGATATCTCGAATCAAAAGTGCTCACATGCAACACATTTGTTTTAGGGTTTAAACCAGTCTTTCCACCATCGAATTTACCAAATTCGGCGGAGGCGATTTTCTCCCATAAATAGTGATAAACACAAACAAAAGGCAGAGAAAAAAGGTTACCTTCTTGCGTATCTCATAGAAGGAACAGGATAAGTACGAAAATCCCACAAAGATGGATGCTGACCGAGTCGGATTGGATTGAAACTTACCAAATCGGGAACATGACCCGACTGGAACAAACTGGAACATGAATCGGCTAAACGGCCGAGTCATCTCTTTCGAAACGGCCGAGTCATCTCTTTCTTCTCCTATAGAAATCGCAGCGTACTCCTCCTCTTTCCCCCGATTCCGTTCAATTTTTCACGCCGGAGAAGAAACGCCTGGATTCAAAAGTAGGAAAGATTAAATTAGCGGCACCGAATCGCAAGCTTCTAGATTCTCGAGGATTAATCATATTGATTGGAACCAAAAATAAAATAGGGAGAAAAGCAAAAATAAAAGATTAGCTGATTAATGACTCCAACGATTTCAACACTATCTTGACGTTGATTGCATAACCCGTGTTGATGTAAATTAATCATCCTAGTTCTCCGGCATTGCATCGTTCTTTTTATCGAAAAAAAAAAGGATAAGTAAAAGTACTAAACTCACATTTATTGGCGTTCCATATTTCCCCATTAACGCGACATGATTTTTTATCGCCAATCAGTACAAATCAAATCAACGAAGGATTTTTACTAAATCAAATAATTACAAGTTTCCTCCATTAAATTAATATCAATCAAATCAAGCAGATTTCATCTATTCCATTAAATTAAATTAAAATTGCTAAAAAAAAGAAAAGGAAGAGATACACTTAGCTTAACGATTGATTCCATAATTTCTTTGATGTAAATCTGAACACCATTTTTTTTTTCTCGAACAATTTGTGTTTATCATCCATGTAGAAGGAAAAAAAAATCAATCGCTTTGTGCTATAGTATCGGGCATGATAACGTGTTTTAGGAGAATTAGAGGTGAACCATGGAGAGATGAGAGAGGAAGAAGAAGAAGAATATTATTAGGAAGATAAGTAGTTATATTACATAGGTTACATTATATACATGTAAATGGATAACCCATGGACCGCACATCCATGGGCCATAGGCCCTGTAACACTCCTCATTGTGTGGTTCAATAATAAAACTTTATACATAGTGCTTCGCATATAGTGCTTTGAATGTATTTCTTCAAATAACGTCCTCTCCTTGATGGCTTGTGCCGAAATCAATCGCCCCATTTAAAACTTTGACAATTAAAAACCCAGTGGGATAAAACCTTGGTAGAACTCTTTACATGTAGTACTTGATCACATGTTGTCTTGTACTTTACATGTAGTTCATCACATGCAATACGATATTCAAAGACCGACAAGTCTAAGTTAATTGCCTCGTTAAACTTTTCCAGGAAAACCCATAGGGACAAATCCTGAACTAAAGAAATATTAAGCAAACTTATAAACATAGATGGACTCAAATATGTTGCCTCATTAAAACTTGACAAGGAAAACCCAATTGGATAAAACCTTGATGAGAGGAAAAGAGTAGAACGTGACAGATGCAAGTAAAGGTGATCCGTTGCAGATGATCACTTTGCTCCGTTGAAGTTGACTAGTTCTTTAACAACTCTTAAGGCAGAAAATCCACGTGGGAAAGATAATAGCCTTAGTTGGGATATTACATTCCCGGTATTTGTTGTTGTCTCATTAAAAACCTTGCCGAGTAACAAACCCTGTGGGAAAAAGTAACCTCGGTGAAGGAAAATAGTTCAACACACCATTAGATTCTCCCCCTGATGTCAGACAATTATAATTAGTCTAATGCATTCAAAAGGAGTTTATCACAATGTTGTTGATTCTGGAAGTTACGTTGCTTAACAGACTATCAAATTTCAATTCTTTGATTCATATATTTTCGGTAATATCAACGCGATCTTTATGTCTTCAATGTTCAACATACTTGATACTTTTAGTGTTGTCTCGCTAAAAACCTTGTCGAGTAACAAAACCCTTTGGGAATAAACTATTCTCGATCGAAGGGAAAAAGAGTACAACACAGCTTCAATTTCGAAGTAAAATATGTCGACATCATATCCTTGGATCCTCCTCCTGATGTCGGCATGTCCCCATGATTACTTTCAGAGTTGTTCCAGACAATTCCTTTAGTCATATACTTTTCAAAACTGAATCTCGGTAATAACCTAGAAAAATATACCATATTTCCCTCTGATTACTTTCGTTGGGGAAGAGATTACTATTCCTTCATAATCAACAACTTTTGGATTGTACTTTCATTAGCATTACTTTTAATGTCTTTGTAGGGATAAAATAAATTTATGTCAATGGTTACTTTTAAGTACATGATTACATTCACTATACCATTCCAATGACGTTGCGTTGGCGTGGAGCTATATCTAGCTAACAAGTTCCTTGAGGATGCAAAATTTTATCGAGTACATTATTATACTAAGTCTAACAATGCGTCTTTTGTACTTAGATATGGGAATTTCATCTCCCAATACATCTTTGTCATCTTCCTTTAGACGAAATGGTCACTTACTTACATTTGAACCTCGACTAATCATGGGAGTGCTATCAGGATGCATGTCTTTGTTAAATTTCCTTTAAAATTTAGACAAATGCAAATGGGGGATAATATACCACAAGCTCGGAGATTCGGTCGAGCTTTCCCCAGATTTTTCATCTCAAATTCGGATCTCAAATAGCTTGTAAGGTCTCTTAACACATCAAGAGTACCCATCATGTCCGTACCATCGACATAGATAGCTACAATTCAAAATCAGGAACTTTCTTGTGAATACGCAAGGAAAAATAACTTACTTGTTTATCCCCTCCAAATCAAATAGTCACTTAGACGGGTAACCATATCCGCCTGATTGCTTCAATCTATAAGTGAGCGTTATATCTAACTATAAACGCACTCTGTGGTTTAAAGTCACTTGATTTGGGAAAACAAAAGTCTATTTAATACTTTTGTAAATATCTGCTATATCTTGATTCTTTCAGAGATACGTAACAACCACATACATATGTTGCATTTCAAGTCCTTTTGAAATTACCAAGCTAACTAAGTAGCGGAACTCTATAACTGCTCATTATAAGAGAACAATTCCAGGGCTTTGATAAACCTCACAACAAAGGCGAGTCTTTATACTTTAAGACTACTTTCTTCTCTTATGCTTTATGACAAATTAATTATGTATGTCCAATAGGCTTTACACTTGGTTGGTTACACTACCACGCTCAAATACCCGTATATTTGCCAAAGAACTAAGTTCTACATGGATTGTGTTGGCCAAATATGCCATTTATTTGAAATTAATCAAAATAAAAAAGCATGATTCGATCTCATTGTGCTCTACTTATGGAGTAACTATTTACGTATTATATCATCAATGTGCACGCATGATCCTTCCATTGACTCATGTGCATTCTCATAATCCGTCAGATTTCATTGTTCTCTAGAATCATTTAAAACTTCGAGCGTCCTCCGTTTGATTCATGGACATATTGAGACAATCTTATGAGATGATTCCGATGATAAAAATAAGTTGTGCCTACTCACCTACTTCCTTTTTCTAGTGAGGTTGATAGAACGAAATGGTATCTCCAACTTCCTTTATGAGCTACCGCCTCAACCAAACTTCCACCGAGTGTAGTTGCAATACCTTAGTCTATGGTGTATATCCCATATTGAGAATTTGTAACTTTTCGGTAGGTTTGCGTTGGTATGTGATCTCATCACTTTATCAACATCGCGGTGTACATTCTTAAAATCGAATATTCTTTATCGCTTCAGACGCCGGTTTTCGGTAAACCTGAGTGCCACTTGAAAACCGTGAGTCGGTGTCTTCGCTACTAAGCCCAAGCTCATAAAATAATTCATTTGGGCTTGATTAATTCATGTTCATTTTAAGAATTTCGCTTTTTAAGAATTTTGTCGCGACATAATGCTCGAAATTCATTTAGGAAGGTCAAACCGTTGATTTAACCTAATTTCAAAGCCACCAAATAAAAACACATTTGGTTGTCAAATAAAAATACTACAATCGCTCAAGTCTTAAGATTAATTAATAAGAAACGATTTCAACCCCAAATTGTAAAACCTAAACCAGAGACCAAGGTGGATTACTAGAATTTCTACAGGCTTCATGCGAGTTCCAAAATTCATCGGATGTTATACTGGATAAAATCTATATCAGTAAATACTATTATACCTAAATTATTCGGGATTTTTAAATGAGTTGAGTATCCTTTGACCACATTCAAACGTGTAGTTGACCAGAAGCTGATAAAATCAAAATCGTATGCATTCTATTTTATAAAAATTATATAAAATCACACATAACTCACAATTGGACGAGTTTTGTCATTTAGAAAGATAAAATATAGATGTGGAATTTCTCGAGCGACACTAAAGGTCTAAAAACTAATGTATCATAGTTTTAAAATAGGATATTTATGAGATACTTAAAACAATGGATATTTTCTAGATTTAACAATGGTACAAAGAATTATGTTAAAATATCGTGTTCTACTTAGAAAATTCTATAATTTTCTAGAAAATGTCCCTTAAGAAGTTTTACATTTGGTTTAAAAAGGATCAAATCAAAACCTATTAAAATTAAAAATGATAAATAGTCAACTCAACATCATACAATATTTTCTGACTTTGAATCTAAGACTAATTACATCTTTGAACAAGAAATGGCGCATAAAAACAAATTTAAGGATCTAAAATTATTCTCTAGGTTCCATGTTGATCAATTCCTTGTCATGCGTCAAATATGGAATTTTTTTCATGTACTGACGTGAGTTGTGACACTTTCGTAGGCAAGGAAGCAACAAAACATTTTATAATATTTTTCGCTTTCTTTCAAAACAATTTGCATGGTTAACACCACCACAAACATATCGAAACACCACATCCATATACATTGATAAATTCAATCAATCCGCTGCCTAAGGGAGCCCTGCACGGGTTTAGGAACAAAACTGCTTTCCAAGGATATCTAGTATCGAATCATAAATAATCTTTAAGAATCACAATCATGGATCAAGACCAACATTCATAATCATGCTTACAACATTGATTATCATCCATATTAATGGAAACTTGCAAACATAAATTTAATTAAAAGAAACTTGAATAAAAGAAGAGTTTTAGATTGTGTTGCCTTACCTCAAACGCTAGCAATATGAACATGAATCAATCTCAATTAACGGATGCTAAAGTATCCTCTAACCATCTTGGTTGTTTCATATAAAAATAACTTCAAGCCTATAGTATATTTCTTTTCTTTATTTTTTGTTGTAACCTATAACTAATTAGAAGAAATGTTCTTCTTCCTTCCCCTCGACTAAAGAAACTCCTCTTTGTTTGATATTTATAATCAAACTTTAATAAGACCCCTAAACAATTGCAAACTAATGACCTCGTGACACTTGGTACCAAAAACATATCCTAAGCTCATCTGATACAATCAATTGGGCTTTCAAAATCTTCTTTTTTACATAAACTTTTGACCGAATCTTTAGAAACTTTAACAATTTCTTTCTTCTTCTTTTTAACTTAACAATGTTGGTGGCAGAAATAAATCAAAATAAAGTAAAGGTAATTGGGGACAAATTCAATAAAGAGTGTGAATTACCTCTTCTTACTTTTCTTTCTTCTTTATCCTAACAATACATTTCCACTACTACTACAAATGACGTTCAACCCATAAAAAGATTCTCATGCATGACAAAATAAAAGCATAGAAAAAATAAAGCAACTTTTGATAGATGGGAAACACAATTATTAAACTTTAAATAATTATTAAAACTAAGGCAAGTTTAAATAAATAAACATAGGTGGGAAACAAAATTATTAAACTTCGATCATTAGCTTGTTGGTGGACATGTGAGGTGGGAAACACACTTACTAAACAATATAATTAAGAAGTAACTCATGGTTTAAGAACTAACTCATGATCCGCTTTCATGGCCTTTTTATTTTATTTATTAATTCATGAGTAATTTAGTTAAATCCTTTTAACACAAAGTGGTGGACATCATTATTACTTCCCACCGAATTTCATGATTTTGGAATTGTAAAAGTATTTTATTAGTATTATACTTAATACGGTGAAAGAACAAAACAACATTTTGTTGAGATGAATTATAGAATTTTATGTTTTATAAAGATATCTCAATCCGATCGTCTTCAAATTTCATGGAAGCATTTCTAACATATGCATATATGTCATATAAAAATTTTACAGACCAACGGTTTAAATGAAAGATATTTATTTTATAAGATCATTCTAAAACTTTTGGACAGATTGCATCATTTTACCAAACTATTCATAGTAAATTCATAATAATTCTAAATTTAGCAAACTCAATGCACAATTAAAGATAACATATAGATATACAACTTTTATCAAGAACTAAAATCGTTTTGATATCATCAAGATTACCTAAACACATCAAGAATGACAAAGAAAAATGTACATAAATTTAGAAATCAACATCCAAGTTCAAGCAAATATTTAACGGTGAATCTGTGGTGAAGTATTCTCAAAAATTTAACTAGAGATACCTAAGCATGTTATCTATCAATATTAAAAGGCCGATCATCAATTAACTACATATTTTAAATAAATAAATTCAGAAACCAAATTGAAAATCCGTATAACAAAAACATGAAGAGAAAGGGATTCATACTACCTCTCAATTTGTTACAAACTCTCTTGATTTTATTCATCCTTATTCTCCAAAAACCTCTACCTCCATCTCCTTCTTTTTCTCTATTTTTCTTTTTCCAAATATCTCAAGCCTTTTGGTTTTCTAATCTCTAAATTCTCTCTCCAAAAATCTAATCTAAAACTTATACTCCTAATAATAAATTTCCTTCTCATTTTTTTTTATAACTCTATTTCTACCCAACTCCTAGTCCTTCTAGTTCAAACAACCCCCTAAGTGAGACTAAGGCTAAGGATAAGGCCAAGTCTAAGGATAATGAACAACAATCTAAGCACAAGGTTAACCAATCCCGGTACCACTTGGGCAGCTTAATGTTCATCTGGGTATTCTATTCTGATTACATTTGTGGAGTATAAGAATTAATATGAGACACGGTGGGAACACACACGACAATTCATCATTCCTTAAAATACTTTCTTATCTCCCCCTGCCTGTGGGAAAATTGTCTAAAATTAAGTGATAACTCCCATAAATCTAAGCGGTAAGAGAATCTCATGAAGTTTTAAAATGCGGATAATTGTTGGGAACTCATTTCCAACATAACTACTTAACAGTTTTGAAGACCCATCATAGTACGACGTGGAGTCGTAATGGCACATATATAGTGCAACCAAAAATGCGTAAAAACACAAATGTCAGGCTTAAATCCAATTACCAACTGGTACGCAGAAAAGGTTGACTAATATTGGGTTCTAAAAACGAATTAAGTAAGATGCGTGTAATATTGCATATCCCCAAAACGATAAAAGATAGGTTGGTACGCATAACCTACATAACCTATTCCTTAGGCACCATCTGTATCCTTTGATGGTAGCCTCTACGAGACCATTGGGTATAAGATGCTCTATATTGATCTTATTAAACATGCAATATTCATCAAGTCCTTTTGATGTAAATTCTCTAGTATTAACTAGGGTGGTTAGCCTTTGCACTTTGCATTGTGTGGTATGTGATAGTAGTTTTCAAATGTAAATTTCTTGGGAACTATAACTAGTCCAAAAGTCAAAAATATCTACGATCCACAGTCACTTTAATGGTCGCATTACTGCGTTTAAGATATTTTTCTAAATTTCACCTTGTTATCTTTGTAATATGGATTGTTTACCATTTGCATCTTTGGATGGTCTCGATCTACAAGTTTCTCAAGACTTTGTAAAATGAGTGATATGCTCTCTTACTTAAAATCATAATGGGAGGAGTAGGGTTGTGCATCCGCAATTTATAAAACATTTATCAGAGATATGTCATCTTTGCATTCGTCAATATTTTTCCCATTTCGTTCACTCAAATAAAGTGATATTTGTATGAGTTTTTACAAAACAATCATCATGTCACAATCAAAGTTTCTTTATGGTTATGCCCAAAGCTTTGATGATCAGTTTTCAACATTTTATGGTCTTGATCAATATGATTCGATAATCCAAATATTATAGTGAATTACATTGTAGATTGACTCATTAGTTTCTCTAAAATATATTTACTTCCAAATATATTAG